>PVIA01000394.1:0-19331 GCA_004024845.1 Tonatia bakeri
GGGGAGAGGGGGAGGGGTTTATAGGATCAAAATTAAAGGACACATGGATAAAAGCTAGGTGGAGGGTGGTAATGGGAGGGAGGTAGGGAGGGGGGTTGGGAGGGCTTGATTGGGTGGGAGGTAGGGAAGGGGGTGGGAGGGCTTGAATGGGAGTAAGGGGGAGAAAACTGTACTTGAACATTCATTTAAATAAAAATAAAAAAAAAAAAAAGAACAAGGACCTGGATATTGAAGGGCTCGATGCATTGCAAGTACTGACAGTGTCAATAGGGTAATACACTCTTTGGCTTTGATATCCTTATTTCTGTCAAAAAAGTTGGATTAGATAATCTTTTAAGTCCTTCCCCATTGTTGAGCGCCAGCATTGTCATACCTGGTGAGAGATTCCTCAGGGTCCATCTGGAACCTGCATGGCAGGCGACTTGCCTAGAGGGCCTGCAGGTTTCCCATCCAGCTCAGTCCTCCAGAGGCCCCCACAGTTCCCCACAGGCCCCCAGGGAGCCTGCGTGCCTCGGTGGTTTGATCACTGCTGAACTGACTAAAGGTCTAGTGCAGTTCCAGATGCTGAGTGATATTCAGATAAATAAAGGTTTACATTTCTATCTTTGGTGCAAAGACATGTGGTGTACATATATAACTAGAACTGGTCCGATTGCAAGACTTTAAAATCAACAATTTTTATAAAAATGAAAATAACATGGGACTAGTATTTCAATAGTCTCTAGTATGTGCCAGGCCCAGTTATATAGCTATAACTCTATCTGTCTGTATATACCTATAGTCAAAATCTAAGCCTCATACTTTATCTTCACTTGACAGGTGAAGAGACTGAGATTCTAAGAGGAAAACTAATGTATGTATTTGAATCAGGCAACTTAGATTTACTAAGACCTATAATAGAAAAAGTAGTGAAAAAACAAAAGCATAACGAAAACTGGTTCTTACCCTTTAGCAGCCTCCAATCTTTTTGAGAAAACAAGGCACACACAAAACAGTATTAAAAAGGCATATGCAGACACATAAGCATAAGCCACTGTGTGTGGTAGCAGACCAAAGGCACAAAGGAATACTAGGAACAAAGAACGGGATTATCTCTTATTCGATCCATACCCCAGGGCCTAGCATAGGCCCTGATGCATAGTGATTGCTCAACATCTACTTAATTTGCTGAGTGCCTACTAAATGTCTGGCATTATAACAGGCATTAGAAATATGAGTTGTGTAAAACATCACCTCTAATGTCAAGAAGCTCATACGTGTTGGAACGGCTACAGAAAACCTCAGGACAGAGACGAGCCTGGGAGGAGGGAGAACACGCAGGCAGGAATAAATGAGGTAGAAGGATGGAAACAAAGGCACTGGTGCAGGAGTCAAAACAATACTGTGGATGATGACAGGGGTGAGTGGGACAATGGGTAGACTTTATCTCCCAAAGCAGAGAATTTATGAGGCAGGGAGAGAGAGAAAAGGCTGATGGATTAAAGAAAATCTACTTAATAACTTGGAAAGTTAATATGTTCAAGAACTGACTAACACTATTTTAATTCTGAGAATGGACCTCATAGAAGATATTTATGCTGCAGTTGATTTGAGTACTGGAAATAAACTAGTTGGCTCAGGCAGTGCAATTTATTATAAGGATCATTAAGGAACTATGCCACTATATGCCATTCTCTTCTCTGATTACCACGACTTTCCCCAGCCATTTTCATCATTGATATGGGCCTTAGGGAAGTGCACACAGTTTATATTATGGCAGGCATTAGGAAAAACAAAGTGAGCTTTATTAGGCATTTTCTTAGATTTTCTTAATAGTAATGATTGAAAATGACAAGTATTTTCACTAATGGTAGTTCTACCAATTGTGTGAATTAGAATATATTAAACATTGCTTTAGGGAGGTAAAAGATGTTATAAAAGAATACTTAGGTGAGTTGGAAATGCCAGAGAAAAACATCCTACTCTGGCCTGCAGAAGCAGCTAACAGAAATTTAAAATCAGGGGGAGATAAGAGGAGTTGTAGTCAAAGAAATTTCTTTATGATAAAACTGTTAAATGAATATAATTTTATTCCCTTGTTGCAGATAGAAGCCTTTAGTGTATTACAGTGAAATGTGTTCAAGGTGAAAGATTTTATGTTTTATATAAGTAGTATAAACAGTTTGGGGAAAACATAGTTAAGATTCTACCCCTTCAATAGTTCTCTTTTCAAAACATAAGAAATAAATGCGTTACAAGATGACCCTGAGAATCCTAGACAGAAGTAGGAAGTAGTCTACATACAACCCAGCCAGGTAATTTCAAAGTCTTAAACAGTCATTCTTTTTGTAGCCTAACGTACTCGAAAGATTTGGAGCCAGGCAGTTCTAGATTATAATCCCAATTTTTTGGCTGTTTATCTGTGTGATCTTAGGCACTCTGCCTAGCCTCTCTAATGTTAAGATGCCTACTTTATAAAATCAGACTTAGAATACTTAACCACACATAGGATGGTTATTGACAATAAATAAAATTAATAGGATGCTGTATGTAAATTGTTTAGCACAATGCTTTATAGCTCAAAGTGTGTGATATTAATAGTTAATTATTATTGTTGACATTTTTGGTGTTACTATTATTAGATTACTGAACTGGGAATACTCTGAATTTAATCAAAAGACTTATATTTGGGTCCCAGATCAGCTACTAGAAAGGATTTCTACTCTCTCACCTATAAATGGCAATATTATGATGACAATAACTTCTGCTTTGCCTAAATCACAGATTATGAGGGCTCTAAGGTAATGTATGTGCAAACTATAAACTGTTAAACAAATTAAAGGCTTTTTGGGGAAAAAGCCTTCTAGAGTACATTCCCAAATGAAAGACTTTCACATATAAGGTCACACGCCTCTATTTAATGCACTATGAATATAGTAGTACTCAGTACAAGGGATAAGGAATATCTATATAGTTTTTCAGCAATGGTGACCTATTACGAATCTGATTGCTCAAAGTAGTATTAATATGTAATCTTACTGCTATGAAGGTTAATTTTGTAAACATCTAGTAGTATATAATTCACTCAAGTTTAAAACTGGACCCTCTGCTAATAAAATGTGAATATAAATAGGCCATTTCTACTACAAAATAATGGAGACTAAATGCTTACTAATAATTCCCGCTTCAAAGATTAACATGAGAACAAATGTACTTTCTAAAAATAAACACAAAACCAGGATACAGTTAAGGAAAAGAAAAAATTCCTTAAACTTTGGACAGCATCTAACTGATTTTGGAAGGATGTCAGTAGTTAATTTTATATTTTGCACATGAATTGCAAGAAGTCTTAGAATCCCAGACTTCTTGCAATTCAGGTGACAGGTTTTGCTTGTACAAGAAATTACAGAAGGCCTGTTCAGAGCTCAGTGGTGAATGGATGGATGGGAGGCCAGTGGAAATTATAACTCAAATTTTCACTAATTTAGCCCCAGAGCTTATGACTGGCTGCACATGAACCATGTAAAAATTATTTCTTCTTATCATGTAGAACAGATGGAATTTAAATATTCTCCTCCACCTGTATCTGGTATCTTGTGATTTTAAGAGTAAAGATTTGGGTTAGATGAAAGGCAGCCTCAGGAAATTACTATAAGTAAACCATGAAGAGGGTAAAAATATACTTTATGTACTCATAGTTAGACCACATATTCCTTGTTGGTGTCCTTGTTCTCTTTTTACCTCCAGCTGGAATTCTAGACCGTGAGTAGGATGGCATGGAGATGAGGGTAGGGTCAAAGTGGGCACTACTGCATACTATTTATCCAACATTGTTATGATGATTGATCAGAAATAAGAGTGGATTGGCGTGCAATGATGGCTTTGGTCTTGATATTTGAAAGTAAAAGAAGGTTTAAGAATTCAAGATGTGCACTGTGACTCCCCGCCCAGCCCCCTTTCAACTACTTGCACAGTTCAGTGCATGCAAGAAATAGGATTTGACTGAATAGGATTAAGAGTGACTTTTTGCTCAGTTTCAACTAACCTTTTCTGCTTTTTCTTTCTATCTGTAGTAATTATACTTATCTCATATATTTTAGTGCAAAGCTCCTTTAAAATAATAAGGCCCATAATAATATATCAAAAGGAGCAAATTCCTAAAAGAAGTTCAAGACACGGGAAGCCATATATCTGTGCTGAAAAGAAAGGTTTAGCTGACCTCTAAGAGAATCCAACAGTGTAATCATTGTTTAGAGCAGTTCAAAGATCTGCTTAGTGTCTATGACTTTTGACATTGAGGATGAACGTTTAAAATATTTACAAGAGAGAATGACTGAGTTTTTATTTAGAAAAAAAGATAACAGAATAGAACAGCAAGGATAAGGGTAAATGGATGTATGAAAATAAATAAACATGGTTACTTGGAAAACAGTTTTAAAAAGAAAAAATCTCCCTCAGCTAGGAAAGGGAAAGGATGTTCAAGCTCCTCGACTATTTAGAGTTGTAAGCAGTGTGGGTGTAAAGCTCAGCAAAGAACAACTAGACCCTGTGAATTTTCCACAAGAGGAGTGGGTGTACAAATAAATAATAAACATGCAAGATACAGCGACAGAAATAGAGGCATGCATATCCATAGGAAATAGATCACACAACGGAGGAGAGCTAATTCGCACAGTTGTGTGCACAATGATCAAAGTAAAAATAAGCTACTTAACAAAAATGAAATGTCATCCAAATGCTATATGACAACATTTGCATGAGAAAAGAACAAAATCCACAGTGTGGGATGTGAAAAATGCATCCTCCCAATGAACAGATCTCCCCTGGGGAATAAAGGAGCACTCTTACTGGGACTGAAAGGTGTAAATGGGCAGAGAGTTGTTCCAATGCAATCTCTGCTCCCACTGTCTGTAAGCACTTGAGACTTACAGGTGTAAGCACCTGCCAAATGGGCTTTGGAGGCTTAGGAGAAACAGCAGCCTTCAAGCAGCAGCTCTGTCAACACTGGCAGAGAAAGGGTGCATGTCTTTCAAGGGCTTGAGCAGGAAGGCCTCCTGCCTGGGGACAGTCGCAACGATGCCCACGTCTTGCTTCTCTGCCTAGTCTTTCTTGGCTCCATCTCTGTCCAGTCTCCAGTTATTTACTGTTAGATTTTTCTGTGTTTATTATTCACAGCATAGAGAATTGAGCTTTTTTATAAAAAAAGATGTTATTTAGAATGTTTACTCATTTAGGTTAAAAAATACCAAATAAGGTTGCATTTGTAGCTCTTTGGAAAATGATTATATGTAAATAAAAATTGGAACCTGATTCTTAAATGTAAATTTACATTTAGGAACAAAAGGATGATGTAGTATCAAAAAAATCAAAATAAAACTATTCAGAGTAAGAAGAAATTGTATCTGAGGTACATTTGGATTAAAGATGACAAAGACAAGTTAACAGGTAAGAGGAAAGCCCGATATGACTGGATACAAGTACCCAGCCATGGTCCACAAGAATCACTTCTATGAAATAATTCCAAAGAGTAAGGAAGTTGTCAAGTTAAAGGTGAATCTTACAGAATTTCCTAAATGAGATATGCTTTCTACTGCTTACATGTAGTATATACATTTACAAGAAGAAAAATTCAAATTTTTGATGAATAGAAACATTTTTTAAATGGTGATCAAGGCTTAAATGACTTCTATGACCCAGCAAACATAATCAAAAAACAAAAGCAATATAAAAAAAATATAGCAAATCATCAGCATTAACAAATTTGTTCTTTAACTATTCTGCATGGTTTACTTTCTGGTTCCCATTTTCAAAAGTTCCTTACCTGGGCTGACTGTTTGCCTGTTCATGTTTTCCATTGAAGTTCAAACTACAGAGATTTTCCAGTTTTAAATGTGAAGACTCTGATTCCAAATTTTCCTGTGTTTGTTCTCTTAGATGATCGTAGAGCGTTGCCTCCTTTTTCAAGTTCATGTCAGAATACGGGCAGCCAAAAGCACTGGTTTGTAATAAAATGAGAACATAGTCGTCAGTTTATGGAGATAAATCAGTGATCCACTGTCATTGGAACAGACATACATCCAGTATTTTAAAACTGAATAGACATTCTTCTTTGACTGAACACACTCAGATAACTTTCTTTTCATATTGTCCTTTGAGAAAAATTTCAGGTCTTAGACACTGGTCAGCAGTCATCAGAATGTATGGTTTTTACAATTTGGAAACTTAAAAACCTAAGAATAATATAAAGATGTACTTCCAATGGAGCAATGAAAATATTATATAAACACCACTCTAATATTTCCTCCAATATTTATGCAGTGATTTGACTATTTATATCACAAATATTATGGGTAACTAAAATATTTACCACTGTCAGATAATATTATGCTTTTGTTTCTTAACATTCTGTATCCAGAAATACGGTATCTGGATTCAGCTTACTCCTCCTGAACCTCACTAGGAAGCTTTGGGTTTGAGTGGGAAGGGACAGCTGCAGGTGAGAGAGGACGGACTTGGCGTCAGGGCTGAGCCCTGCAGCCTGGATGTGGTTGAGCCTAACTGCAGGCTGGGGCAGAAGGATCCGCCTGGACAAACGATCAGGTTCTTTTCACAAGCCACTGATTGTCCCTGTTAGATTTCTGTGTACACATCCCTGTCTCCAAAGAGGTCCCAAACCTCTGCTGCTGTTGGGAGTGGGGCAGCCACTGTTGGTAAAAGCACAGGTGTAACAGGAGGTTGCCTGTACACCACCTTGGGTAAAACATTTCCTGCTGGAGCTTCAGTTTCTCTCCAGTAAAATGAAACTGAATCCAACTCATAATGGTTGTTGTGACCATAAATCTCTCTCTCTCACACACACACATACACACATCATCATCATCATCATCACATGGTAGCTGCCGTCATTACCGTGGTGTTATCATCTACATCTAGGAAAGCCCATAGTCAAATGCTGTAATGTTTAGGCAGTTGGTTCTTCTTTACAAATTAATTTCCTATTTACTGTAAATTTGTTGATACATGGTATATAATAAACTCTTTCTGAATATGTGAAAGACTTCTGTTATTTTAGGGTTATGATAAAATCAGGGATCAATGCGTTTTTTCATCTATTTTATTTTATTATTATTTTTTACCATCAGATGTGATGATTTATTATTAAAGCACCCAGTTTTTGTTTAATATAAATGTAAAAACATAACCTTCCCTCCCAGTCAGCCAGGTAGTTTAGGCAGTTTATCAAACCCAAAGCAGTGAGCTGCACAGTGAGAAAGGAAGAAAATGTATTTCTGTCCAACTGTCTTTCTTTTCCTGAAATCTAGGGAGACAGATTTGGGGCAGAGGTGATTCCAAATAATGATCAGAGTCAAACAAAGAAACTCCTTCGTGCAATTAGTCTCATTTCATTTCATCTTTAACTCTTAGAGGTGCCAGCACCTAACATGAAAAACGTTGTCTCCTCTTTGCTCTTTGCACTGTTTTGTGAATTTTTGTTTCTTCCAGAAGACTCTTGTCAGCTCCTCATTCACATAATAAGTACACTGAGTTTTCCACGGAGAGCCTATAATCAGCCTAGTCTCGGAGGGACTGTGGTGCCCACGCATACCTGGAATTTGGGACAGGGTGGTCAGAATGACACCAGCCCCACCCAACATGTCCGGAAACCAACATCACGGCTAATCTGCTAGCAGCCTTTTCTAGACAAAAGTGCCCCTTTATGTGTATTTTCTATAATTTGTAATAATTACCATTGATTAGTTTACTCGTGTATTGATTAACTGAGCATCTGCTATATGCTAGGCACTTTAGAGAATATATATCTAGTGAGGTAAGAATTATACACCAATAAATATAATTTATAACAACAAAAAGTTAGCCCTATTGAATGTATGCTATAGGTCCATTACAATTCACTGTGATTTATATATATTATTTCTAATAATTATTACTAAATACCCAAATATGCTATTCATGTTATTTATTTTACAGGTGAGAAAACAGGCTCACACAGGATAAGCAACTTTCCAAAAGATGCCCGGCACTTTCTTGGGAAGCTCCCAAATTGATCACTTAATCATTAGCACCAATCAGGTGGGCAGAAGTTGGACAAGGTTTTTAACACCACCGGAAAAAAGGAACACAAAGGAAACCATGGCATAATTCTCATAGAAAGAGAAGCCAAGGCAGATGTTTACAGGGTAGAGCAAGTACTTGGTTCGCTATGGTTCACGGCTAGAGGGATATACATCTGCGTGTGCTAGTCCTTTGTGAGGAATGGAGATGTGATGAAGTACTATTTCCAATAACAACAGAGTAGAAGTGATCTGTGTAAGATGTAGCATATGAGAGTTAAGGGAGATTTTAGAAAGAACTTTCTGCAGATAAAAGTTGAAATGCTAACCTAAGGGAGATTGGGAGATGTTTATTTCAAGCACAGCAAGAGTAGCAATCATCAAGCTACTCTGACTCAGAAGTTTTGCTGCCCATGTAACATATATTTTCAATTTCAGATTTTTTTAATGATCATTAATGTAAACTTTCTTAATTTCATGTCATTACCCCATATGAGAAAAAAAACTGACTGAAGAGATATTCCTAGGTATGGTAAAACCATTTAAAACTTAACCTTTCATTTAGTCAAACATTGGGTAAAATGGTTCTGAAAAACAGTCTTTTCAGAAAGTTGTTGACATAAACGGAAACGTCTATGACTTAAAGCTCTTTGATCAAGGGAAAATGTCAATTTCCATCAATTTCTGACAGAGAAAGAAATAGCATATTCAAATTTCACTCATTATAGACAGAGCTAAGCAAGTGTAAAAACTTCAGGCTAAAGTCTGGAGTAGCAAGGTCTTGGGGGAGACATGTTCTTTTGGCTGAGCAGACCAGTTCCCTCTCTCTCCTTAATTCAGTTTGTTTGTAGTTTTCAGGGAAAGAAGGAAGAGAAGAGACAGTAGAAACTATTAGGTTGACCCTAGGAAACTGCAGTTTTAAAAAGTCAGATAATCAAACATTGGGAATTTCATATGGTTCAAATGAATAATTTATTTTAAAAATGTCTGCCCCAAGCCCACCAATAGCAAAGTAGATGAATAGAAGGCAAATGCTAAAGAAAAAAAAAAGCTGCTAGATAGTTGTAAACTTTTAAATGAGATTTTTGAGAGATCTAAAACTGAGATTTTAATAATTCTCTTTGTAAATAGAAACATAAAAATGACTGCAATAAAAAATATTGGTTTTGCTATGTACCCCAATGTTCATAGAAGCACAATTTACAATAGCCAAGTGCTGGAAGCAACCTAAGTGCCCATCAGTAAATGAGTGGATCAAAAAACTGTGATACATTTACACGATGGAATACTATGCAGCAGAAAGAAAGAAGAAGCTCCTACCCTTTGTGACAGCATGGATGGATCTGGAGAGCATTATGCTAAGCAAAATAAACCAGGTGGTGAAAGCCAAATACCATATGATCTCACCTTTAATAGGAGCCTAATCAACAAAACAAACAAACAAGGAAAATACATCCAGAGACTTTGAAATAAAGAACAATCTGGATTGGGAGTAAAGGGGAAAAAACTGTACTTGAACAAAGATTAAAATAAAATTAAAAAAAAAAAAGAAATAACAATCTGACAGTAACCAGAGGGGAGGTGGGAGGGGATATTGGGACTTAGGGGGAAGGGTTGTCAAGGAACATGTATAAAGCAAAACAAGGACAAAGCCAAAGCGGGCAGGATGGAGGGTGGGAGGTGGCGATGGCTGGGGTGGGAGGGAGTGGTGGGGGAAAAGGAGACAACTGTACTTGAACAACAGTGAAAAAAATAAAAAATAAATAAAAATTTAAAACAAAACCAAAAAATACTGGTTTTGCTTCTCAGAATATTAAGCATAATTTTTAACATCTGAGGATACATGAAAAAATAAACTACATTTTTCCTCAAAGAGCCGCCCTGTACTCCTCTGAAGAGCGATGTCCCTGACTGATGCCCCGCATTGAGTTATAATAAGATTGGGGTTGGAGGGAGCAGTATGAACAGGCTATCCTGAATCCCTGCTTTTGCGTTGAACTCAGCCTCTGAATTCTTTTCTTCCTTTCGGGGCAGGTGTACCTGATTCTGCAGGTTGGTGCGGTTTCCCCACATTCCCAGGACCAATACTGATCTGAGGCTGGAGGAAGGTGGCTAAACCCACTTCTTCATTCTCAAGCTCTAGGGTCCATACCTGAAGCAGTAGCCATTCCTGGTACCTGCGCTTCTGCCTTGTTCGAGAGACCTACTCAGCCTCATTGGCTCTGGGTCCTCTAGCTTGGCATCTGCCTTGGTCTTTGTTCCTCAATGCTTTGTTTGCTGCCCTGACTAGAATTCAGGGCTCACCCTGTTAGGATGTAAGCCCTGTGTTCCTACTTTGTTTTTGCAAGTCCCTTCCCATAGTAAGACCTCTGCCTCCTAATCCCAACCTAGGAAGCAAGGTTCTACTTCCCAGATATAACCTAGTCAGTCTTCCATGTACTTACACATTGAATTATTCTCTATTACTATGCTCTGCCCACTAATTGGAATCCCTTCCTTCTCCTTGGATCAGTCTAATCTAGCTAAACCCCTTGGACACCAGATTCTGCACATGCAACTATATTATCATCTTGTATTAATAATGTTCATTTTTTCATACCCAAGCAGCAAATTTGGTTCCTGCTTGTCTCTAACTACCCTGTGCAACTGGAAATATGGGGCCATGTCTGTCAAATCCTAGGAGGTGAACAATTTGGACCACGAGGTTATAACTAAGTTGTCACAACATACCTTAACGGTAGCTTCCCGGTCAGTCTGCAGCTACACCCCCAGGGTGGCTAGGAGTGTCCTGGAGCCCCAGAGTCCCCGGCCAGTCCTTCTAGACTGAGCATTGCCCTCCAGGCTCTAACTCCCTTCCTGTTTCCAAGTTCTGATATCATTTTCTGTCTGTGACATGACTTTATGAGGTTAGGAAGCATTACAAATTTAAGCAAAAAGGCAAAGATGATACAGCCCCTTTAATGGCTGTACTTCAAAACATAAATAAAAAATAAAACAGAGGCAGCTGCATTGCAGGAAAAGTGTCAAGTTGTTGACAACCTTTCTCCTCATTGCGAAAAGTGAAGTCACCCAAAGTAGGCAAGTGGCTCCCAGGAGAAGCCTTTATTTAGGAATATGCCCTCATACAGCCCAGGAATTAAGGATATAGTTCAATTCTGAGTTCTTCTCTGATACAATGAACCCAACTCTTGATGAAGCCTATTGTATTGCATATTTTCATCTTAATTTTTTTTTACAAGCGAACTGTATTCTTTTCCTTCTAAGACCTAGACAAGATGACATAGAAGACTCATTTAAGATATGAGATGTGAGATACAAAATCGGAGGTTAGATTATAGAAATCTCTTCATCTGTCTTCAAAGCACAAAGATTTCTTGCTGGAGTGTGTGGGTGCAGGCATCTCATTGGGAAGTGTTTAGGGAAGAGGGGGTCTCGGGATTAAGCCTCCCAGGAACAAAGGGCAGCAAGGACTCGCCGAATGGGTGCTTCTGTCAGATCATGAGAGAGGGCACTAAGATTTGACAAGGAGGTCAGGCTAGGAGACAGGAGGGAACAAGGTGAGGAAATGCTGCCTGCCTTGCAATTTGGCCTTGGACCCTGATGGTGACAAGGGCCACATCCTGTTTGCAGCTGCCCACACCACACCTGTCCCATAAGAAAAGCAGCACCCCCATCACCCTCCTCAATGTTGTTCCCAGTAGTCTCAATACTGTTTGTTCTCACTGCCATTTAAATGTATAATATTCACTCATTTTGAGTCAATAGGTGGGTAGTCTAAACTTACACAGTATAAGAATGTTAAATAAACACCTTTTGTTCTAGGACATCTTGATTTAGTGGCCAAATGGCACTGAACAGCATGATAAATACTGAAATGCAGATTATTGCAATTGTAGAATACCTATAATACTTTTCACATAAACTTTTAAAGGCTAACACATGACTTAGATTGTTGCTGATTTTACTTCTAAAAAGATTAAGAGAAAGTATAAATGATACGTGTTGGAATGCAGACCAGGAAGGAAGAAGCATCGTAGTATGTTAATACCTACTGAAGATGTAACACGACATTTATTACATACTTCTCAAACAGATGGGCAAAACCCAAATGTTACACACGAGATTACAAGTATTAGGGTCAACTTTCTTCAAATTCCTATAGCTTTAAAATGAGATTACCCAAAATATTATGGGTAAGTTTTCCCTGATTCTGAGTAACTTTGCCCATAAAACAGCTGCTATTTTCACTTGTCATTAAAAATATTATAAAATTTAATGTACACAGCAAGAAGGACTTTACTCAGATATGACTGACATATAAAAAGTGGTACACATTTAATGTGTACAACTCGATAAGTTTGGGGATAAGTGTACACCTGTGAAATCACTGCCAGCACTAAGGCCATAAATATATTGTATTTTGCCATGTATAAAAAGTGCTCATGTATATGAGTACTTTTGTCCAAATTTTTGAGGGAAAATAAGGATGAGCATTATACATGGGTAGTACTAAAATGTGGGTGCACATCATACATAGCAAAGTACAGTATATCACCTATCAAAGCTTCCCGTTATTATTTATTTTTTAGTGATAAGAATACTTAAGAGGTACCCTCTCAGCACATTTTAAGTATTCAAAAGTGTTGTTAGCTATAGGCACTATGCTGCATAGATCTTCAGAATCTGTCTTGCACAACTAAAACTTTCTGCCCTTTAACAATTCCCTCACCATCCCCTTGCAAACCCTGGCATCCACCATTCTACTGTGCTTTAATAAGTCTGTTTTATTTATTTTTTTGAAGAAAAGTTTACCATATTCTCCTCTAATAATGGCATTTTTACTGTATGTCAAAGATAACCCTTAGATATCATAGTCCTAATACGTCTTTAACAGAATGTTTCTTTTTTGTGTGCTTTTCCTTTTTATTGAATTACTGGGGTGACATTGGTTAATAAAGTTATACAGGTGTGACTACTTCAGAGTCCACATACCAGTGGTATCACACAGTGTCTGTCTTTCTGTGTCTGGCTTAGTTCACTTAGCATAATGATCTCCAGGTTCATCCATGTTGTTGTAAATGACAGAATTTCCTTCTTTTTAAAGACTAAGTAATACCCTACTCTATGTATACGCCACAATTTTCTTTGTTTGTTTGTTTCTTTCTTTCTCTTTCTTTCTTTCTTTCATTCATTCATTCATTCATTCATTCATTCATTCATGGGCATTTAGGTGGTTTCTACGTCTTTGATATTGTGAATAATGTTGTAATGAGCATGGAAGTGCATGTATCTCTTCAAGATCTTGATTTCATTTCCTTTGGATACATACCTATAGCGCAATGGCTGAGCCAAATGGTAGTTATTTTTTCAAACGTTTTGAGGAACCTCAACACTCTTTTCCACAGTGGCTGTACCATTTTGCATTCCCACCCACAGTGAACAAAGGTTCCCTTTTCTCCATAGTCTTGCCAACCCTTATCTTCTTTTATTTTTTAATAACAGCCATCCAAACAGGTGTAAGGTAATATCTCACTGTGGTTTTAATCTGCATCTCTCTGATGATCAGTGATGTTGAGCACCTTTCCATGTGCCTGTTTATACCTGTTCATCTTCTGTATGTCTTTTGTGTAGAAATGTCTACTTCAGTCTTTTGCCCATTTTTTAATCAGGTTATTTTTTTTTGCTATTGAGTTGTATGAATTCTTTAATATTTTGGATATTAACCCCTAATCAGATATATGGTATGCATATACTTTCTCCCATTTAGTAGGCTGACTTTTCATTTTGTCTCCTTTGCTGTGCAGAAGCTTTTTAGTTTGATGTCATTCCACTTAAAAATCATTGCCAATACCAATGCCAAGAAGCTTTTCCCTTTAATTCAGTTTGAGTTGATTTTTGTGTAATGTTAGATAAAAGCCTAGTTTCATTACGCATATGGATATCCACTTTTCACATTGCCATTTACTGAAGAGAGACTGTCTTTTCCCCATTGTGCATTCTTGGCACCCTTGTCAAAGACCAATTAAGTGTATATATAAGGGTTTATTTCTGGGCTCCATTCTGAACATTGGTCTACATATTTGTTTTTATGCCAATGGCATATTGTTTTGATAACTATACTTGTGTACTATAATTTGCAATCAGGAAATGTGGTGATTCCAGTTTTCTTATTCTTGTTCAAGATTGTGTATCCACAGCAAGTTATTGTAGTACAGTAGTTTTTAAACCTTTTTCTTTTAAAGTGATTGATGCACCACCATTACAATATTATTCTGAATTTGAATATACACTAACCTTTACCAGCGAATTTTATACTTTCATATGTTTCATGTTGCTAATGACGATGTCAAGAAGACATCGATGCTAGAATTTTTATCTGACCAATATTGCAAAACAACCACAATAAAAATGCTTCAATGAGCAATTTATTGACACACATGGAACAAATGAAAAATAGAAACAACAATCATCCCAAGGTATACAAGGAGAAAGAAAACTCAGGGAACGCACTCAGGCTCTGATGTCTCCAGCTGGTAGATGCCGCCTCCTCTCCAACTTCCAGAGCCTTCATATGTTTATTAGTGGGGGTAATAGACAGAGATATTTTTACTCCATTGTTCTAAAAGTAGAAGTTTCTAACAGCAATTTTAATATTAAAAAACTTTATTGAAGGCTCCTCCTGGGCAATGAACCACTGTTTACTTCTCTTGTTAAAGGAAGAATTTATCTGAAAGCACCCAGGGAATTCTGAAGCAGCAAAAGAAGCTTTCGACAGGTCAAAGTGTTTCAGTCATCCTTCTGCCACCACCCTCACCCTCTGCAGATCATGACTTCCTCACATGTAACACAACGAACAGCACTCCACTCACTGCACCACGGTAAGAGTTTCCCTGGATGCAGAATGCGAGTTTAGCAGCTGGCCGATGTGCATTCAACAAAGGCTCCTTCTTTACCTCTCTGTAACTCATACTGCTCTTAGTTACAGGAGTTCAATTTTCATACTGCAGATGCATTTGAGGAAAAGGAGTCATTAATTATTTCCTTTCCTCTGTTTGTTATATATGTATGCTCTTAGACCCAAGTAGAAATTCTTTTGCATGGCATTCAAAGACCCCCTTGCTCTGACCTAGACCGACTTTCCAGGCTATCTCTATCTTCACTACTTATAAAACCTAAGCTCTGGTCACATTAGAAAAATCAATGCTCCTTAGATTTAAAATATACTTTCCAAATTCTATTAATATCTCATCATACTGTTGCTTGTATATATCCATCTTCTATACTATAGATTTCTTAACATTAGGGGCCATAATTGTTCATTTCAGAGTGAACTGAGTAAAACAGGGCCACCTTATATCTCAGCACCTCAGCAGCATATCAGTTTCTAAAGAAATAACAGTCATGTATCATAACTGCGATTTATACATTTATGGATGTTACTCGGATTGATGCCAAGTAGATTTCAGGCATAGAACCCAGAAAAAAGACCTGAATATCTCTCTATTTTGATCAATGTCCCCAAACTCAGCCCAGTGGGTTCTCTTTTCAGTCCCCCTATTTAGCTATTCCAGATTGAATCCTTCCTCCTAGAAGCTGCCTCTATCCTTACAGAAAAGTCAGTTTAGCCTTTTTTGTTTTCTGCCATCTCTATGCATTGTCCAGATGAAACAACAGAGGCCCAGTTGCAGAGGAGGAGAACCAGCCCGTTCTAGGAAAAGATTTAGCCCCTATCATGATTTAGCCTATTAGGTTCCTGATGTAGTTTTCAAAATATTCTTAAGTTGGAAACAGATAAAGACTATAATACATGCCAAGAATATGAATCTTGTTGGTGTACAAATAGAAAATAATTAAATGCAATTTCCATTTATTTTTGTTTCATTGGAGATATGAACTTAGCCAATTCATTAATGTCTGTTCTAATATTAAAAGTCAAATCCAGCATATGACTTTACTTGGTATGTACTACGAGGTATCCCTTAATGCAGTGTGTACAAAATGTTATCTAAACTATTTTCTTATAGGTGATATTTTCAGTAAACTAGTCAGGGAAGAAAAATGCACCAAGAGTAAAGGTTAAAGTTTACATGGTGTGTGTATATGTGTGTACTCTTTCCTTTAAAGTATTTTAGTGCATGATTACTAGAAACTTCCAAGGTATAAATTATTCTGAAGAAATGTGATAGTATATTAAGTAGCACACTAATGGCCTTTACAATTTTATGCTGAAATTAGATTAGTATACTAAGTAAGCAATTTGTGGAATCCATAAATGGAGAAGATATGATGAATTGCCATTTAAAAATTTCTAATAGAATATTATCTACATAGTTTACATTAAGCAGCAAATTAAACAAATTAATATGCTATATTACTTTTTAAAATTTATTGTTGTTCAGTTACAGTTATCCTGCCTTTTTCCCCATTGCTCACCCCTACCCCATTCCCGTGCCCTCCACCAACTCCCAGGCAATCCACCCCCATTGTCTGTGTCCATGAGTCCTCTATTCATGTTCCTTTGCTTTTCCCTTCTCCTTCTTTCCCCATTAGCCCCATCGCCACACCCCGCTGGTCACTATCAGTTTGTTATTTCCAAGTCTCTGGTTCTATTTTGTTCATTTGTTTGTTTTGTTAATTAATTTCCACTTATAGGTGATATCATATGGTATTTGGCTTTCATCACCTGACTTATTTCACTTAGCATAATACTCTCCAGTTCTATCCAAGCTGTCGTGAAAGGTAGGAATTCCTACTTTCTGCTGTGTAGTATTCCATTGTGTAAATGAACCACAGTTTTTTGATGCACCCGTCTACTGATGGGCACTTAAGCTGTTTCCAGCACTTGGTTATTGTAAATAACACTGCTATGAACAATGGGGTACATAGGTCCTTTTGAATGGGTGATTCAGGATTCTTAGGATATAGTTCCAGCAGTGGGATCACTGGATCAAAAGGCAGTTCCATTGTTAGTTTTTTGCGGAAATTCCATACTGTTCTCCACAGTGGCTGCACCAGTCTGCATTCCACCAACAGTACACCAGGGTTCCCTTTTCAACACATCCTCATCAGCAATTGTTTGTTGATTTGTTTCTGATGGCCATTCTGAGTGATGTGCAGTGGTATATCATGGTGGTTTTAATTTGTATCTCTCTGATGACTAGTGATGTTGAGTATTTTTTCATATGTCTATGTGCCCCCTGTATGTCCTCCTCAGAAAAGTGTCAGGTCCTTAGCCAATTTCTCAATTGTATCATTTGTCTTCCTGGTGTTGAGCCATATGAGTTCTTTATGTGTTTTGGAGATCAAACCCTTGTCAGAGGTATCATTGGCAAATGTTTTTCCATACAGTTGGTTCCCTTTCCACTTTGTTGATATTTTCTTTAGCTATGCAGAAACTTTTGAACTTGATGTAGTTCCATTTATTTAGCCTTTCCTTTATATTCCCTACCCTAGAGGATATACCGGTGAAAATATTGTTGCAGGGAACATCTGAAATTTTCTTGCCTGTGTTTTCCTCTAGGACTTTTATGGTGTTGTGACTTATATTTAACTCTTTTATCCACTTTGAATTTATTTTTGTGTATGGTGTAAGTTCGTGATCAAGTTTCATATCTTTTGCATGTAGCTGTCCAGATTTCCCCACACCATTTATTGATGAGGCTATTTTTTACTGCAGTTTATGTTCTTCCCCCTTTTGTTGAATATTAACTAACCATATTGATATGGGTTTATTTCAGGGTTCTCTATTCGGTTCCACTGGTCTATTTGTCAGTTCTTATGCCAGTACCAGACTGTTTTGATTACAATGACCTTGTAATATAGTTTAATATCAGATATTGTGATCCCCACTACTTTGTTCTTCTTTCACAAAATTGCTGAGGCTAGTTGGAGTCATTTATGGTTCCATATAAATTTTTGAAATATTTGTTCTATATCTGTGAAATATGTCATTGGTATTTTGATAGGGATTGCATTAAAGCTATAGATTGCTTTGGGCAGTATGGGCATTTTAATGATGTTAATATTTCCAATCCATGAACACGATATAAGCTTCTATTTGTTTGCATCTTTCTTCATTTCTTTCAATGGTGTGTAGTTTTCTGAGTACAGGTCTTTTACTTTGTTGGTTAAGTTTATTCCTAAGTATTTTATTTTTCTTGTTGCTATAGTAAGTGGAGTTTTCCCCCTAATTTCTGTTTCTGATCTTTCATTGTTGATGTACAAAAATGACTTCAGTTTCCAAATGTTGAGTTTGTATCCTGCCATTTTGGCAAATTCACTTATGAGGTCGATTAGCTTTTTGATGGGGCCTTTGGGGTTTTCTATGTATACTGTCATGTCATCTGCAAATAATAACAGTTTTACTTCCTTCTTCTTTCCAATTTGGATACTTTTTATGTCTTTTTCTTGTCTGATCACTATGGCTAGAATTTCCAATATGTTGAATAGAAGTGGTAAAAATGGAAAACCTTGTCTTATGCCTGATCTTAGGGGAAAGGCTTGTAGGATTTTCCCCATTGAGTATGATGTTGGCTGTAGGTTTCTTGTATATGGTTTTTATTATGTTGAGGTATGCTCCCTCTACTCCCACTTTGCTGAGTGTTCTTATCATAAAATGGTGTTGTACTTTATCAAATGTTTTTTCAGCATCTAGCATGTCATTTTTATCTTTCGTATTATTCATGTGGTGCATTATATTTATTGATTTGTTATATTGTATCATTCTTGTATCTCTAGGATGAATTCCATTTGATCATGGTATATGATCTTGTTAATGTATTGCAGGATGCAGTTTGCCAGTATTTTGTTGAGGATTTTAGCATCTATGTTCACCAGAGATATTGGCCTGAAGTTTTCTTTCTTTGTTGAGTTTTTATCTGATTTTGGAATTAGGATAATACTGGCCTCATAAAAAGAGTCTTCCCTCTTCTTGGAATTTTTGGAACAGTTTCAGAAGAACTGGGGTTAGCTTGTCTCTACAAGTTTGGTAAAATTTTCCTGTGCATCTCTCTGGTCCAGGGTTTTTGTGTGCCAGAAGCTTTTTGATTACTGCTTCAATTTCACTAGCTGATTATTGGTCTATTCAGGCTTTCTGCTTCTTCTTGGCTCAGTTTTGGAAGACTATATGTTTCTAGAAATTTATCCATTTCATCCAGGTTTTCAAATTTCTTGGCATATAGTTATTCATAGTAATTTCTTATGATCCTTTGTATTTCTGTAGTATCAACTGTAATTTCACCTCTTTCACTATTAATTTTATTTACTTGGGTCATCTCTCTC